>CM073899.1:76363529-76378125 GCA_037176705.1 Molossus alvarezi
GGTTAGGGTTAGGGTTAGGGTTAGGGTTAGGGTTAGGGTTAGGGTTAGGGTTAGGGTTAGGGTTAGGGTTAGGGTTAGGGTTAGGGTTAGGGTTAGGGTTAGGGTTAGGGTTAGGGTTAGGGTTAGGGTTAGGGTTAGGGTTAGGGTTAGGGTTAGGGTTAGGGTTAGGGTTAGGGTTAGGGTTAGGGTTAGGGTTAGGGTTAGGGTTAGGGTTAGGGTTAGGGTTAGGGTTAGGGTTAGGGTTAGGGTTAGGGTTAGGGTTAGGGTTAGGGTTAGGGTTAGGGTTAGGGTTAGGGTTAGGGTTAGGGTTAGGGTTAGGGTTAGGGTTAGGGTTAGGGTTAGGGTTAGGGTTAGGGTTAGGGTTAGGGTTAGGGTTAGGGTTAGGGTTAGGGTTAGGGTTAGGGTTAGGGTTAGGGTTAGGGTTAGGGTTAGGGTTAGGGTTAGGGTTAGGGTTAGGGTTAGGGTTAGGGTTAGGGTTAGGGTTAGGGTTAGGGTTAGGGTTAGGGTTAGGGTTAGGGTTAGGGTTAGGGTTAGGGTTAGGGTTAGGGTTAGGGTTAGGGTTAGGGTTAGGGTTAGGGTTAGGGTTAGGGTTAGGGTTAGGGTTAGGGTTAGGGTTAGGGTTAGGGTTAGGGTTAGGGTTAGGGTTAGGGTTAGGGTTAGGGTTAGGGTTAGGGTTAGGGTTAGGGTTAGGGTTAGGGTTAGGGTTAGGGTTAGGGTTAGGGTTAGGGTTAGGGTTAGGGTTAGGGTTAGGGTTAGGGTTAGGGTTAGGGTTAGGGTTAGGGTTAGGGTTAGGGTTAGGGTTAGGGTTAGGGTTAGGGTTAGGGTTAGGGTTAGGGTTAGGGTTAGGGTTAGGGTTAGGGTTAGGGTTAGGGTTAGGGTTAGGGTTAGGGTTAGGGTTAGGGTTAGGGTTAGGGTTAGGGTTAGGGTTAGGGTTAGGGTTAGGGTTAGGGTTAGGGTTAGGGTTAGGGTTAGGGTTAGGGTTAGGGTTAGGGTTAGGGTTAGGGTTAGGGTTAGGGTTAGGGTTAGGGTTAGGGTTAGGGTTAGGGTTAGGGTTAGGGTTAGGGTTAGGGTTAGGGTTAGGGTTAGGGTTAGGGTTAGGGTTAGGGTTAGGGTTAGGGTTAGGGTTAGGGTTAGGGTTAGGGTTAGGGTTAGGGTTAGGGTTAGGGTTAGGGTTAGGGTTAGGGTTAGGGTTAGGGTTAGGGTTAGGGTTAGGGTTAGGGTTAGGGTTAGGGTTAGGGTTAGGGTTAGGGTTAGGGTTAGGGTTAGGGTTAGGGTTAGGGTTAGGGTTAGGGTTAGGGTTAGGGTTAGGGTTAGGGTTAGGGTTAGGGTTAGGGTTAGGGTTAGGGTTAGGGTTAGGGTTAGGGTTAGGGTTAGGGTTAGGGTTAGGGTTAGGGTTAGGGTTAGGGTTAGGGTTAGGGTTAGGGTTAGGGTTAGGGTTAGGGTTAGGGTTAGGGTTAGGGTTAGGGTTAGGGTTAGGGTTAGGGTTAGGGTTAGGGTTAGGGTTAGGGTTAGGGTTAGGGTTAGGGTTAGGGTTAGGGTTAGGGTTAGGGTTAGGGTTAGGGTTAGGGTTAGGGTTAGGGTTAGGGTTAGGGTTAGGGTTAGGGTTAGGGTTAGGGTTAGGGTTAGGGTTAGGGTTAGGGTTAGGGTTAGGGTTAGGGTTAGGGTTAGGGTTAGGGTTAGGGTTAGGGTTAGGGTTAGGGTTAGGGTTAGGGTTAGGGTTAGGGTTAGGGTTAGGGTTAGGGTTAGGGTTAGGGTTAGGGTTAGGGTTAGGGTTAGGGTTAGGGTTAGGGTTAGGGTTAGGGTTAGGGTTAGGGTTAGGGTTAGGGTTAGGGTTAGGGTTAGGGTTAGGGTTAGGGTTAGGGTTAGGGTTAGGGTTAGGGTTAGGGTTAGGGTTAGGGTTAGGGTTAGGGTTAGGGTTAGGGTTAGGGTTAGGGTTAGGGTTAGGGTTAGGGTTAGGGTTAGGGTTAGGGTTAGGGTTAGGGTTAGGGTTAGGGTTAGGGTTAGGGTTAGGGTTAGGGTTAGGGTTAGGGTTAGGGTTAGGGTTAGGGTTAGGGTTAGGGTTAGGGTTAGGGTTAGGGTTAGGGTTAGGGTTAGGGTTAGGGTTAGGGTTAGGGTTAGGGTTAGGGTTAGGGTTAGGGTTAGGGTTAGGGTTAGGGTTAGGGTTAGGGTTAGGGTTAGGGTTAGGGTTAGGGTTAGGGTTAGGGTTAGGGTTAGGGTTAGGGTTAGGGTTAGGGTTAGGGTTAGGGTTAGGGTTAGGGTTAGGGTTAGGGTTAGGGTTAGGGTTAGGGTTAGGGTTAGGGTTAGGGTTAGGGTTAGGGTTAGGGTTAGGGTTAGGGTTAGGGTTAGGGTTAGGGTTAGGGTTAGGGTTAGGGTTAGGGTTAGGGTTAGGGTTAGGGTTAGGGTTAGGGTTAGGGTTAGGGTTAGGGTTAGGGTTAGGGTTAGGGTTAGGGTTAGGGTTAGGGTTAGGGTTAGGGTTAGGGTTAGGGTTAGGGTTAGGGTTAGGGTTAGGGTTAGGGTTAGGGTTAGGGTTAGGGTTAGGGTTAGGGTTAGGGTTAGGGTTAGGGTTAGGGTTAGGGTTAGGGTTAGGGTTAGGGTTAGGGTTAGGGTTAGGGTTAGGGTTAGGGTTAGGGTTAGGGTTAGGGTTAGGGTTAGGGTTAGGGTTAGGGTTAGGGTTAGGGTTAGGGTTAGGGTTAGGGTTAGGGTTCGGGTTAGGGTTAGGGTTAGGGTTAGGGTTAGGGTTAGGGTTAGGGTTAGGGTTAGGGTTAGGGTTAGGGTTAGGGTTAGGGTTAGGGTTAGGGTTAGGGTTAGGGTTAGGGTTAGGGTTAGGGTTAGGGTTAGGGTTAGGGTTAGGGTTAGGGTTAGGGTTAGGGTTAGGGTTAGGGTTAGGGTTAGGGTTAGGGTTAGGGTTAGGGTTAGGGTTAGGGTTAGGGTTAGGGTTAGGGTTAGGGTTAGGGTTAGGGTTAGGGTTAGGGTTAGGGTTAGGGTTAGGGTTAGGGTTAGGGTTAGGGTTAGGGTTAGGGTTAGGGTTAGGGTTAGGGTTAGGGTTAGGGTTAGGGTTAGGGTTAGGGTTAGGGTTAGGGTTAGGGTTAGGGTTAGGGTTAGGGTTAGGGTTAGGGTTAGGGTTAGGGTTAGGGTTAGGGTTAGGGTTAGGGTTAGGGTTAGGGTTAGGGTTAGGGTTAGGGTTAGGGTTAGGGTTAGGGTTAGGGTTAGGGTTAGGGTTAGGGTTAGGGTTAGGGTTAGGGTTAGGGTTAGGGTTAGGGTTAGGGTTAGGGTTAGGGTTAGGGTTAGGGTTAGGGTTAGGGTTAGGGTTAGGGTTAGGGTTAGGGTTAGGGTTAGGGTTAGGGTTAGGGTTAGGGTTAGGGTTAGGGTTAGGGTTAGGGTTAGGGTTAGGGTTAGGGTTAGGGTTAGGGTTAGGGTTAGGGTTAGGGTTAGGGTTAGGGTTAGGGTTAGGGTTAGGGTTAGGGTTAGGGTTAGGGTTAGGGTTAGGGTTAGGGTTAGGGTTAGGGTTAGGGTTAGGGTTAGGGTTAGGGTTAGGGTTAGGGTTAGGGTTAGGGTTAGGGTTAGGGTTAGGGTTAGGGTTAGGGTTAGGGTTAGGGTTAGGGTTAGGGTTAGGGTTAGGGTTAGGGTTAGGGTTAGGGTTAGGGTTAGGGTTAGGGTTAGGGTTAGGGTTAGGGTTAGGGTTAGGGTTAGGGTTAGGGTTAGGGTTAGGGTTAGGGTTAGGGTTAGGGTTAGGGTTAGGGTTAGGGTTAGGGTTAGGGTTAGGGTTAGGGTTAGGGTTAGGGTTAGGGTTAGGGTTAGGGTTAGGGTTAGGGTTAGGGTTAGGGTTAGGGTTAGGGTTAGGGTTAGGGTTAGGGTTAGGGTTAGGGTTAGGGTTAGGGTTAGGGTTAGGGTTAGGGTTAGGGTTAGGGTTAGGGTTAGGGTTAGGGTTAGGGTTAGGGTTAGGGTTAGGGTTAGGGTTAGGGTTAGGGTTAGGGTTAGGGTTAGGGTTAGGGTTAGGGTTAGGGTTAGGGTTAGGGTTAGGGTTAGGGTTAGGGTTAGGGTTAGGGTTAGGGTTAGGGTTAGGGTTAGGGTTAGGGTTAGGGTTAGGGTTAGGGTTAGGGTTAGGGTTAGGGTTAGGGTTAGGGTTAGGGTTAGGGTTAGGGTTAGGGTTAGGGTTAGGGTTAGGGTTAGGGTTAGGGTTAGGGTTAGGGTTAGGGTTAGGGTTAGGGTTAGGGTTAGGGTTAGGGTTAGGGTTAGGGTTAGGGTTAGGGTTAGGGTTAGGGTTAGGGTTAGGGTTAGGGTTAGGGTTAGGGTTAGGGTTAGGGTTAGGGTTAGGGTTAGGGTTAGGGTTAGGGTTAGGGTTAGGGTTAGGGTTAGGGTTAGGGTTAGGGTTAGGGTTAGGGTTAGGGTTAGGGTTAGGGTTAGGGTTAGGGTTAGGGTTAGGGTTAGGGTTAGGGTTAGGGTTAGGGTTAGGGTTAGGGTTAGGGTTAGGGTTAGGGTTAGGGTTAGGGTTAGGGTTAGGGTTAGGGTTAGGGTTAGGGTTAGGGTTAGGGTTAGGGTTAGGGTTAGGGTTAGGGTTAGGGTTAGGGTTAGGGTTAGGGTTAGGGTTAGGGTTAGGGTTAGGGTTAGGGTTAGGGTTAGGGTTAGGGTTAGGGTTAGGGTTAGGGTTAGGGTTAGGGTTAGGGTTAGGGTTAGGGTTAGGGTTAGGGTTAGGGTTAGGGTTAGGGTTAGGGTTAGGGTTAGGGTTAGGGTTAGGGTTAGGGTTAGGGTTAGGGTTAGGGTTAGGGTTAGGGTTAGGGTTAGGGTTAGGGTTAGGGTTAGGGTTAGGGTTAGGGTTAGGGTTAGGGTTAGGGTTAGGGTTAGGGTTAGGGTTAGGGTTAGGGTTAGGGTTAGGGTTAGGGTTAGGGTTAGGGTTAGGGTTAGGGTTAGGGTTAGGGTTAGGGTTAGGGTTAGGGTTAGGGTTAGGGTTAGGGTTAGGGTTAGGGTTAGGGTTAGGGTTAGGGTTAGGGTTAGGGTTAGGGTTAGGGTTAGGGTTAGGGTTAGGGTTAGGGTTAGGGTTAGGGTTAGGGTTAGGGTTAGGGTTAGGGTTAGGGTTAGGGTTAGGGTTAGGGTTAGGGTTAGGGTTAGGGTTAGGGTTAGGGTTAGGGTTAGGGTTAGGGTTAGGGTTAGGGTTAGGGTTAGGGTTAGGGTTAGGGTTAGGGTTAGGGTTAGGGTTAGGGTTAGGGTTAGGGTTAGGGTTAGGGTTAGGGTTAGGGTTAGGGTTAGGGTTAGGGTTAGGGTTAGGGTTAGGGTTAGGGTTAGGGTTAGGGTTAGGGTTAGGGTTAGGGTTAGGGTTAGGGTTAGGGTTAGGGTTAGGGTTAGGGTTAGGGTTAGGGTTAGGGTTAGGGTTAGGGTTAGGGTTAGGGTTAGGGTTAGGGTTAGGGTTAGGGTTAGGGTTAGGGTTAGGGTTAGGGTTAGGGTTAGGGTTAGGGTTAGGGTTAGGGTTAGGGTTAGGGTTAGGGTTAGGGTTAGGGTTAGGGTTAGGGTTAGGGTTAGGGTTAGGGTTAGGGTTAGGGTTAGGGTTAGGGTTAGGGTTAGGGTTAGGGTTAGGGTTAGGGTTAGGGTTAGGGTTAGGGTTAGGGTTAGGGTTAGGGTTAGGGTTAGGGTTAGGGTTAGGGTTAGGGTTAGGGTTAGGGTTAGGGTTAGGGTTAGGGTTAGGGTTAGGGTTAGGGTTAGGGTTAGGGTTAGGGTTAGGGTTAGGGTTAGGGTTAGGGTTAGGGTTAGGGTTAGGGTTAGGGTTAGGGTTAGGGTTAGGGTTAGGGTTAGGGTTAGGGTTAGGGTTAGGGTTAGGGTTAGGGTTAGGGTTAGGGTTAGGGTTAGGGTTAGGGTTAGGGTTAGGGTTAGGGTTAGGGTTAGGGTTAGGGTTAGGGTTAGGGTTAGGGTTAGGGTTAGGGTTAGGGTTAGGGTTAGGGTTAGGGTTAGGGTTAGGGTTAGGGTTAGGGTTAGGGTTAGGGTTAGGGTTAGGGTTAGGGTTAGGGTTAGGGTTAGGGTTAGGGTTAGGGTTAGGGTTAGGGTTAGGGTTAGGGTTAGGGTTAGGGTTAGGGTTAGGGTTAGGGTTAGGGTTAGGGTTAGGGTTAGGGTTAGGGTTAGGGTTAGGGTTAGGGTTAGGGTTAGGGTTAGGGTTAGGGTTAGGGTTAGGGTTAGGGTTAGGGTTAGGGTTAGGGTTAGGGTTAGGGTTAGGGTTAGGGTTAGGGTTAGGGTTAGGGTTAGGGTTAGGGTTAGGGTTAGGGTTAGGGTTAGGGTTAGGGTTAGGGTTAGGGTTAGGGTTAGGGTTAGGGTTAGGGTTAGGGTTAGGGTTAGGGTTAGGGTTAGGGTTAGGGTTAGGGTTAGGGTTAGGGTTAGGGTTAGGGTTAGGGTTAGGGTTAGGGTTAGGGTTAGGGTTAGGGTTAGGGTTAGGGTTAGGGTTAGGGTTAGGGTTAGGGTTAGGGTTAGGGTTAGGGTTAGGGTTAGGGTTAGGGTTAGGGTTAGGGTTAGGGTTAGGGTTAGGGTTAGGGTTAGGGTTAGGGTTAGGGTTAGGGTTAGGGTTAGGGTTAGGGTTAGGGTTAGGGTTAGGGTTAGGGTTAGGGTTAGGGTTAGGGTTAGGGTTAGGGTTAGGGTTAGGGTTAGGGTTAGGGTTAGGGTTAGGGTTAGGGTTAGGGTTAGGGTTAGGGTTAGGGTTAGGGTTAGGGTTAGGGTTAGGGTTAGGGTTAGGGTTAGGGTTAGGGTTAGGGTTAGGGTTAGGGTTAGGGTTAGGGTTAGGGTTAGGGTTAGGGTTAGGGTTAGGGTTAGGGTTAGGGTTAGGGTTAGGGTTAGGGTTAGGGTTAGGGTTAGGGTTAGGGTTAGGGTTAGGGTTAGGGTTAGGGTTAGGGTTAGGGTTAGGGTTAGGGTTAGGGTTAGGGTTAGGGTTAGGGTTAGGGTTAGGGTTAGGGTTAGGGTTAGGGTTAGGGTTAGGGTTAGGGTTAGGGTTAGGGTTAGGGTTAGGGTTAGGGTTAGGGTTAGGGTTAGGGTTAGGGTTAGGGTTAGGGTTAGGGTTAGGGTTAGGGTTAGGGTTAGGGTTAGGGTTAGGGTTAGGGTTAGGGTTAGGGTTAGGGTTAGGGTTAGGGTTAGGGTTAGGGTTAGGGTTAGGGTTAGGGTTAGGGTTAGGGTTAGGGTTAGGGTTAGGGTTAGGGTTAGGGTTAGGGTTAGGGTTAGGGTTAGGGTTAGGGTTAGGGTTAGGGTTAGGGTTAGGGTTAGGGTTAGGGTTAGGGTTAGGGTTAGGGTTAGGGTTAGGGTTAGGGTTAGGGTTAGGGTTAGGGTTAGGGTTAGGGTTAGGGTTAGGGTTAGGGTTAGGGTTAGGGTTAGGGTTAGGGTTAGGGTTAGGGTTAGGGTTAGGGTTAGGGTTAGGGTTAGGGTTAGGGTTAGGGTTAGGGTTAGGGTTAGGGTTAGGGTTAGGGTTAGGGTTAGGGTTAGGGTTAGGGTTAGGGTTAGGGTTAGGGTTAGGGTTAGGGTTAGGGTTAGGGTTAGGGTTAGGGTTAGGGTTAGGGTTAGGGTTAGGGTTAGGGTTAGGGTTAGGGTTAGGGTTAGGGTTAGGGTTAGGGTTAGGGTTAGGGTTAGGGTTAGGGTTAGGGTTAGGGTTAGGGTTAGGGTTAGGGTTAGGGTTAGGGTTAGGGTTAGGGTTAGGGTTAGGGTTAGGGTTAGGGTTAGGGTTAGGGTTAGGGTTAGGGTTAGGGTTAGGGTTAGGGTTAGGGTTAGGGTTAGGGTTAGGGTTAGGGTTAGGGTTAGGGTTAGGGTTAGGGTTAGGGTTAGGGTTAGGGTTAGGGTTAGGGTTAGGGTTAGGGTTAGGGTTAGGGTTAGGGTTAGGGTTAGGGTTAGGGTTAGGGTTAGGGTTAGGGTTAGGGTTAGGGTTAGGGTTAGGGTTAGGGTTAGGGTTAGGGTTAGGGTTAGGGTTAGGGTTAGGGTTAGGGTTAGGGTTAGGGTTAGGGTTAGGGTTAGGGTTAGGGTTAGGGTTAGGGTTAGGGTTAGGGTTAGGGTTAGGGTTAGGGTTAGGGTTAGGGTTAGGGTTAGGGTTAGGGTTAGGGTTAGGGTTAGGGTTAGGGTTAGGGTTAGGGTTAGGGTTAGGGTTAGGGTTAGGGTTAGGGTTAGGGTTAGGGTTAGGGTTAGGGTTAGGGTTAGGGTTAGGGTTAGGGTTAGGGTTAGGGTTAGGGTTAGGGTTAGGGTTAGGGTTAGGGTTAGGGTTAGGGTTAGGGTTAGGGTTAGGGTTAGGGTTAGGGTTAGGGTTAGGGTTAGGGTTAGGGTTAGGGTTAGGGTTAGGGTTAGGGTTAGGGTTAGGGTTAGGGTTAGGGTTAGGGTTAGGGTTAGGGTTAGGGTTAGGGTTAGGGTTAGGGTTAGGGTTAGGGTTAGGGTTAGGGTTAGGGTTAGGGTTAGGGTTAGGGTTAGGGTTAGGGTTAGGGTTAGGGTTAGGGTTAGGGTTAGGGTTAGGGTTAGGGTTAGGGTTAGGGTTAGGGTTAGGGTTAGGGTTAGGGTTAGGGTTAGGGTTAGGGTTAGGGTTAGGGTTAGGGTTAGGGTTAGGGTTAGGGTTAGGGTTAGGGTTAGGGTTAGGGTTAGGGTTAGGGTTAGGGTTAGGGTTAGGGTTAGGGTTAGGGTTAGGGTTAGGGTTAGGGTTAGGGTTAGGGTTAGGGTTAGGGTTAGGGTTAGGGTTAGGGTTAGGGTTAGGGTTAGGGTTAGGGTTAGGGTTAGGGTTAGGGTTAGGGTTAGGGTTAGGGTTAGGGTTAGGGTTAGGGTTAGGGTTAGGGTTAGGGTTAGGGTTAGGGTTAGGGTTAGGGTTAGGGTTAGGGTTAGGGTTAGGGTTAGGGTTAGGGTTAGGGTTAGGGTTAGGGTTAGGGTTAGGGTTAGGGTTAGGGTTAGGGTTAGGGTTAGGGTTAGGGTTAGGGTTAGGGTTAGGGTTAGGGTTAGGGTTAGGGTTAGGGTTAGGGTTAGGGTTAGGGTTAGGGTTAGGGTTAGGGTTAGGGTTAGGGTTAGGGTTAGGGTTAGGGTTAGGGTTAGGGTTAGGGTTAGGGTTAGGGTTAGGGTTAGGGTTAGGGTTAGGGTTAGGGTTAGGGTTAGGGTTAGGGTTAGGGTTAGGGTTAGGGTTAGGGTTAGGGTTAGGGTTAGGGTTAGGGTTAGGGTTAGGGTTAGGGTTAGGGTTAGGGTTAGGGTTAGGGTTAGGGTTAGGGTTAGGGTTAGGGTTAGGGTTAGGGTTAGGGTTAGGGTTAGGGTTAGGGTTAGGGTTAGGGTTAGGGTTAGGGTTAGGGTTAGGGTTAGGGTTAGGGTTAGGGTTAGGGTTAGGGTTAGGGTTAGGGTTAGGGTTAGGGTTAGGGTTAGGGTTAGGGTTAGGGTTAGGGTTAGGGTTAGGGTTAGGGTTAGGGTTAGGGTTAGGGTTAGGGTTAGGGTTAGGGTTAGGGTTAGGGTTAGGGTTAGGGTTAGGGTTAGGGTTAGGGTTAGGGTTAGGGTTAGGGTTAGGGTTAGGGTTAGGGTTAGGGTTAGGGTTAGGGTTAGGGTTAGGGTTAGGGTTAGGGTTAGGGTTAGGGTTAGGGTTAGGGTTAGGGTTAGGGTTAGGGTTAGGGTTAGGGTTAGGGTTAGGGTTAGGGTTAGGGTTAGGGTTAGGGTTAGGGTTAGGGTTAGGGTTAGGGTTAGGGTTAGGGTTAGGGTTAGGGTTAGGGTTAGGGTTAGGGTTAGGGTTAGGGTTAGGGTTAGGGTTAGGGTTAGGGTTAGGGTTAGGGTTAGGGTTAGGGTTAGGGTTAGGGTTAGGGTTAGGGTTAGGGTTAGGGTTAGGGTTAGGGTTAGGGTTAGGGTTAGGGTTAGGGTTAGGGTTAGGGTTAGGGTTAGGGTTAGGGTTAGGGTTAGGGTTAGGGTTAGGGTTAGGGTTAGGGTTAGGGTTAGGGTTAGGGTTAGGGTTAGGGTTAGGGTTAGGGTTAGGGTTAGGGTTAGGGTTAGGGTTAGGGTTAGGGTTAGGGTTAGGGTTAGGGTTAGGGTTAGGGTTAGGGTTAGGGTTAGGGTTAGGGTTAGGGTTAGGGTTAGGGTTAGGGTTAGGGTTAGGGTTAGGGTTAGGGTTAGGGTTAGGGTTAGGGTTAGGGTTAGGGTTAGGGTTAGGGTTAGGGTTAGGGTTAGGGTTAGGGTTAGGGTTAGGGTTAGGGTTAGGGTTAGGGTTAGGGTTAGGGTTAGGGTTAGGGTTAGGGTTAGGGTTAGGGTTAGGGTTAGGGTTAGGGTTAGGGTTAGGGTTAGGGTTAGGGTTAGGGTTAGGGTTAGGGTTAGGGTTAGGGTTAGGGTTAGGGTTAGGGTTAGGGTTAGGGTTAGGGTTAGGGTTAGGGTTAGGGTTAGGGTTAGGGTTAGGGTTAGGGTTAGGGTTAGGGTTAGGGTTAGGGTTAGGGTTAGGGTTAGGGTTAGGGTTAGGGTTAGGGTTAGGGTTAGGGTTAGGGTTAGGGTTAGGGTTAGGGTTAGGGTTAGGGTTAGGGTTAGGGTTAGGGTTAGGGTTAGGGTTAGGGTTAGGGTTAGGGTTAGGGTTAGGGTTAGGGTTAGGGTTAGGGTTAGGGTTAGGGTTAGGGTTAGGGTTAGGGTTAGGGTTAGGGTTAGGGTTAGGGTTAGGGTTAGGGTTAGGGTTAGGGTTAGGGTTAGGGTTAGGGTTAGGGTTAGGGTTAGGGTTAGGGTTAGGGTTAGGGTTAGGGTTAGGGTTAGGGTTAGGGTTAGGGTTAGGGTTAGGGTTAGGGTTAGGGTTAGGGTTAGGGTTAGGGTTAGGGTTAGGGTTAGGGTTAGGGTTAGGGTTAGGGTTAGGGTTAGGGTTAGGGTTAGGGTTAGGGTTAGGGTTAGGGTTAGGGTTAGGGTTAGGGTTAGGGTTAGGGTTAGGGTTAGGGTTAGGGTTAGGGTTAGGGTTAGGGTTAGGGTTAGGGTTAGGGTTAGGGTTAGGGTTAGGGTTAGGGTTAGGGTTAGGGTTAGGGTTAGGGTTAGGGTTAGGGTTAGGGTTAGGGTTAGGGTTAGGGTTAGGGTTAGGGTTAGGGTTAGGGTTAGGGTTAGGGTTAGGGTTAGGGTTAGGGTTAGGGTTAGGGTTAGGGTTAGGGTTAGGGTTAGGGTTAGGGTTAGGGTTAGGGTTAGGGTTAGGGTTAGGGTTAGGGTTAGGGTTAGGGTTAGGGTTAGGGTTAGGGTTAGGGTTAGGGTTAGGGTTAGGGTTAGGGTTAGGGTTAGGGTTAGGGTTAGGGTTAGGGTTAGGGTTAGGGTTAGGGTTAGGGTTAGGGTTAGGGTTAGGGTTAGGGTTAGGGTTAGGGTTAGGGTTAGGGTTAGGGTTAGGGTTAGGGTTAGGGTTAGGGTTAGGGTTAGGGTTAGGGTTAGGGTTAGGGTTAGGGTTAGGGTTAGGGTTAGGGTTAGGGTTAGGGTTAGGGTTAGGGTTAGGGTTAGGGTTAGGGTTAGGGTTAGGGTTAGGGTTAGGGTTAGGGTTAGGGTTAGGGTTAGGGTTAGGGTTAGGGTTAGGGTTAGGGTTAGGGTTAGGGTTAGGGTTAGGGTTAGGGTTAGGGTTAGGGTTAGGGTTAGGGTTAGGGTTAGGGTTAGGGTTAGGGTTAGGGTTAGGGTTAGGGTTAGGGTTAGGGTTAGGGTTAGGGTTAGGGTTAGGGTTAGGGTTAGGGTTAGGGTTAGGGTTAGGGTTAGGGTTAGGGTTAGGGTTAGGGTTAGGGTTAGGGTTAGGGTTAGGGTTAGGGTTAGGGTTAGGGTTAGGGTTAGGGTTAGGGTTAGGGTTAGGGTTAGGGTTAGGGTTAGGGTTAGGGTTAGGGTTAGGGTTAGGGTTAGGGTTAGGGTTAGGGTTAGGGTTAGGGTTAGGGTTAGGGTTAGGGTTAGGGTTAGGGTTAGGGTTAGGGTTAGGGTTAGGGTTAGGGTTAGGGTTAGGGTTAGGGTTAGGGTTAGGGTTAGGGTTAGGGTTAGGGTTAGGGTTAGGGTTAGGGTTAGGGTTAGGGTTAGGGTTAGGGTTAGGGTTAGGGTTAGGGTTAGGGTTAGGGTTAGGGTTAGGGTTAGGGTTAGGGTTAGGGTTAGGGTTAGGGTTAGGGTTAGGGTTAGGGTTAGGGTTAGGGTTAGGGTTAGGGTTAGGGTTAGGGTTAGGGTTAGGGTTAGGGTTAGGGTTAGGGTTAGGGTTAGGGTTAGGGTTAGGGTTAGGGTTAGGGTTAGGGTTAGGGTTAGGGTTAGGGTTAGGGTTAGGGTTAGGGTTAGGGTTAGGGTTAGGGTTAGGGTTAGGGTTAGGGTTAGGGTTAGGGTTAGGGTTAGGGTTAGGGTTAGGGTTAGGGTTAGGGTTAGGGTTAGGGTTAGGGTTAGGGTTAGGGTTAGGGTTAGGGTTAGGGTTAGGGTTAGGGTTAGGGTTAGGGTTAGGGTTAGGGTTAGGGTTAGGGTTAGGGTTAGGGTTAGGGTTAGGGTTAGGGTTAGGGTTAGGGTTAGGGTTAGGGTTAGGGTTAGGGTTAGGGTTAGGGTTAGGGTTAGGGTTAGGGTTAGGGTTAGGGTTAGGGTTAGGGTTAGGGTTAGGGTTAGGGTTAGGGTTAGGGTTAGGGTTAGGGTTAGGGTTAGGGTTAGGGTTAGGGTTAGGGTTAGGGTTAGGGTTAGGGTTAGGGTTAGGGTTAGGGTTAGGGTTAGGGTTAGGGTTAGGGTTAGGGTTAGGGTTAGGGTTAGGGTTAGGGTTAGGGTTAGGGTTAGGGTTAGGGTTAGGGTTAGGGTTAGGGTTAGGGTTAGGGTTAGGGTTAGGGTTAGGGTTAGGGTTAGGGTTAGGGTTAGGGTTAGGGTTAGGGTTAGGGTTAGGGTTAGGGTTAGGGTTAGGGTTAGGGTTAGGGTTAGGGTTAGGGTTAGGGTTAGGGTTAGGGTTAGGGTTAGGGTTAGGGTTAGGGTTAGGGTTAGGGTTAGGGTTAGGGTTAGGGTTAGGGTTAGGGTTAGGGTTAGGGTTAGGGTTAGGGTTAGGGTTAGGGTTAGGGTTAGGGTTAGGGTTAGGGTTAGGGTTAGGGTTAGGGTTAGGGTTAGGGTTAGGGTTAGGGTTAGGGTTAGGGTTAGGGTTAGGGTTAGGGTTAGGGTTAGGGTTAGGGTTAGGGTTAGGGTTAGGGTTAGGGTTAGGGTTAGGGTTAGGGTTAGGGTTAGGGTTAGGGTTAGGGTTAGGGTTAGGGTTAGGGTTAGGGTTAGGGTTAGGGTTAGGGTTAGGGTTAGGGTTAGGGTTAGGGTTAGGGTTAGGGTTAGGGTTAGGGTTAGGGTTAGGGTTAGGGTTAGGGTTAGGGTTAGGGTTAGGGTTAGGGTTAGGGTTAGGGTTAGGGTTAGGGTTAGGGTTAGGGTTAGGGTTAGGGTTAGGGTTAGGGTTAGGGTTAGGGTTAGGGTTAGGGTTAGGGTTAGGGTTAGGGTTAGGGTTAGGGTTAGGGTTAGGGTTAGGGTTAGGGTTAGGGTTAGGGTTAGGGTTAGGGTTAGGGTTAGGGTTAGGGTTAGGGTTAGGGTTAGGGTTAGGGTTAGGGTTAGGGTTAGGGTTAGGGTTAGGGTTAGGGTTAGGGTTAGGGTTAGGGTTAGGGTTAGGGTTAGGGTTAGGGTTAGGGTTAGGGTTAGGGTTAGGGTTAGGGTTAGGGTTAGGGTTAGGGTTAGGGTTAGGGTTAGGGTTAGGGTTAGGGTTAGGGTTAGGGTTAGGGTTAGGGTTAGGGTTAGGGTTAGGGTTAGGGTTAGGGTTAGGGTTAGGGTTAGGGTTAGGGTTAGGGTTAGGGTTAGGGTTAGGGTTAGGGTTAGGGTTAGGGTTAGGGTTAGGGTTAGGGTTAGGGTTAGGGTTAGGGTTAGGGTTAGGGTTAGGGTTAGGGTTAGGGTTAGGGTTAGGGTTAGGGTTAGGGTTAGGGTTAGGGTTAGGGTTAGGGTTAGGGTTAGGGTTAGGGTTAGGGTTAGGGTTAGGGTTAGGGTTAGGGTTAGGGTTAGGGTTAGGGTTAGGGTTAGGGTTAGGGTTAGGGTTAGGGTTAGGGTTAGGGTTAGGGTTAGGGTTAGGGTTAGGGTTAGGGTTAGGGTTAGGGTTAGGGTTAGGGTTAGGGTTAGGGTTAGGGTTAGGGTTAGGGTTAGGGTTAGGGTTAGGGTTAGGGTTAGGGTTAGGGTTAGGGTTAGGGTTAGGGTTAGGGTTAGGGTTAGGGTTAGGGTTAGGGTTAGGGTTAGGGTTAGGGTTAGGGTTAGGGTTAGGGTTAGGGTTAGGGTTAGGGTTAGGGTTAGGGTTAGGGTTAGGGTTAGGGTTAGGGTTAGGGTTAGGGTTAGGGTTAGGGTTAGGGTTAGGGTTAGGGTTAGGGTTAGGGTTAGGGTTAGGGTTAGGGTTAGGGTTAGGGTTAGGGTTAGGGTTAGGGTTAGGGTTAGGGTTAGGGTTAGGGTTAGGGTTAGGGTTAGGGTTAGGGTTAGGGTTAGGGTTAGGGTTAGGGTTAGGGTTAGGGTTAGGGTTAGGGTTAGGGTTAGGGTTAGGGTTAGGGTTAGGGTTAGGGTTAGGGTTAGGGTTAGGGTTAGGGTTAGGGTTAGGGTTAGGGTTAGGGTTAGGGTTAGGGTTAGGGTTAGGGTTAGGGTTAGGGTTAGGGTTAGGGTTAGGGTTAGGGTTAGGGTTAGGGTTAGGGTTAGGGTTAGGGTTAGGGTT
>CM073900.1:0-23858 GCA_037176705.1 Molossus alvarezi
GACAGTCAGCAGGGGGAGGAGATGCTTGGAGGGGTAGTTTGTCTGTTTGTAGTTTCCTTATTTCAGGTTCAATTTTATTATTGTGAAGTTTTACTAGGGAATCACCCATTTTTTCTAGATATCCTATTTGATGCAACAGGTTTGTTTTATTGGACTCTTAGTTTCTCCTCTCTTTCTATTTATTTTACAGAATTGTTACAATTAATAAATATGGATACTTTGTAAGTGATGAAAGTCTGTATTTTATTACATTTCCCCCATTCAGAGCTCAGTCTCATTAGAAGCCTCTAACAGTCTTCCAACCGGAGAGGTTAATGCTGACATCTGGGCTCCTGTGCCCGACTGGGTGGTGTGATGTGAGATGCAACCAGGAGAAGAAACAGGCCTGATGAGTAGAGTGTCCACACTGTGCCCAGGAGACTTTACTTTCCAGGCTCGGGGGGAGCTGTTGGTAGATTTTATCCATTATGTTAATTTTTAAACATCATGTTGGTCACAGGGAGTAAGTCAGATAGGATATGAGGGGGACAGGAAGCAGAGAGCAGGGAGCACACGGTGGAGGTGGTGCTGGCCTGAGCTGGCAGGTCCGAGAGCTGGCAGGTCCGAGAGCTGGCAGAGGAGCAGGGTGAGGACCAGAGAGAGGCTGTGGTTAGTGCTGCCCCGAGGATGGAGCCGGTACAGGTGCAAGAGTGAGTTCCTACGGGGACTTTGGCTCTGGACACCAACAGAAGAACTCATTCAGCTAAGGATGCTGTTTGCTAAACACTCCATATATCCGGACGTGGAAGTTAGGAGAGAACTAAGAAGGGAAGAGGAAGGGAGAGTGTGTTGCTCACGTGCTGGGCAGGAGCTACAGGTACCACCTCACAGAATCCTCACGGCCACCCTGAGAGGGAGCGGTCACCACCCTCTGACAGCAGGAGACTGAGTTTCCGTTTCTTTGCCTGAAGTCACATAACTAGTAGGTCAGCTCTGCACCTGTGTGTGGCTCCAGCACTGCCCTGGAGGGAAACTGCCTCCCTGGACTCCATTCCGAGGGGAGCAGACCTGTGCTCTGGAGAGAAGAACACATTTTAAATGGCTGGAGGAGAAACATGGTGTAGAAGTGGAGCAGTCACTGTTACAGGGTCTGGTGTTGGCCGTGCTCTTGTGAAGGGTCAGTCCACCTCCTCCCTCTCCACCTGTTCCCTTCCAAAGCTTCCTGCTCAAGTCCCACCGAAGCCCAGGTGCAGCGAGTGCAGGGCAGGCTGGGCCATTAGGTGAGGTGCAGATTTTCTTAAAATAGAATGAGCAAGAGGCCTCTGGTTGGTGAGAATACAAGATTTTAGAGGGAGCAAAGATTCTCAGTGCAATACTGTTTAAATCAAAATCTCATATCTTCAGAGTGAACATAACAGCATTTCAAAGCCAGAGTGGCACAGTATCCGACTTGGGGAAACTTATTCTGTACCCCTCCAATAGCATATTGTAACATAATCTTGAATTAATGATCAAGATGTGGTTATTTTGTGCCAGAGAACAACTCAAGAATCACAGGGTACAAGCTGCACACTAGATACAATGGCCCCACCCAAGGTTCTCATTACTGACCCCAATTTGCTTGTTCACCTATTGCAGACCCTCAGGGCTCAGAGAAGGAGACCTCTCACTCCAGGCTCTGGGGAGTGAAGCGTGACGCTGCATTTATGTTAATTTTACCTGGAGACACCTGTATTAACAACCCACAGGAGTGAACACTATACCAAGAGCCCATTTCTATTTTGTTTGAATGGAGATTTTAAAGCCTTTATCAATAGCCACCAATGTGAAAAAGAATATTTCTATGTGTTTGGATTTATACCAATGTGAATAGAATGCTTTAAATCTTCAAGTGTGGAAGCTACTGATGTAAATAGTGAAACAAAGAAACTCAAAATAAACTCAAAGAAACGCCTTAGTAAAATCTGTGGAAATTTCAGAAAACAACCTAATAGTGGTTAAAATCTCAGACAGAGGATACTGAGTTTTCCACAAAATTCCTGTTGAGTGAATAGATAGCTCGAATCTTTGAAGAAACTGGGAGTCAGAGATGAATTCACTTTGCAGTGAGCTGAAAAATCTGTGCTCATTAGCGTACTTGTTGTGTGGTGTAGCCAGAACAGAGAGTAACACTTTTTTTTTTAATTTTTTTAAATTTTGTTCAGATAGAGTGGGAGGGAGAGAGAGAGAGAGAGAGAGAGAGAGAGAGAGAGAGAGAGAGAAACATCAACGTGAAAGGGACACATCAAGTGGTTGCCACCCACATGACCCAACCAGGGCCAGGGACAAACTGCAACCGAGGTACGTGCCCTCAACGGGAACCGAACCCAGGTCTCTCTGGACCGCAGGCCAATGCTCTAACTGCTGAGCCAAACTGGCCAGGGTGAGAGTAACACTTTTAAAATAGCAGTTTAATTGCAGTAAACATTGTGTCTAAGGTATTGAAATAGTTGAATATAGTGAACGGAGATCTAAGAACACGAATGAAGGAGGCGCCCAGAGAGCATGTTCTCTCAATGACCTGCTCTGACTGGAGGGAGAGGCCGAGTTGCTGACCAAGTCTGGCTGCTGCTCGTGCCGGGCCTGGGGCCACTTAGCGAGAGGTATGGGGCTCGCTGAGACCAGATGCTGCTTTTTTGAGAGAGTTTAGGAAACTCGAGCTAATCCAAGACAGGCCATTCCTACTGGACTTTGGAAACAGCGTGCGTGGGCCTTAGAAAATCACCAGGGTGGGGCCCACAGTGTGAGCCAGGTGCTGGAGTCCTAGATAAGAGGGCCTTCTGCCGCCCGGGAAAGGGCTCACCAAAGGAGTGTCAGCCTCCCCACAAGTCTGTCCAGGAGGAAGCCGCCTCCCCAGTCTTTACCCTGAGGCCAAACAGCTCAGTTCTTCCCTGTGTGTCTCTGGCAGCCCTCAAGCTGCCTCCACTTTGAGCTCAGAGGGAGCAAGTCCTAGTAAGTGTGCGCGCCGGCCTTTTAAGAGGAGCCACCTGGGATCCAGCAGCCTCAGCCTCCCCCATGCTCAGTTCCCACTGGTTTTACAGGCAGAAGTGATGGGGATTCTCTTGCTGGCACTGGAACCCTGAGCTGGGCGCCTGGTGTGGGGTGGGGACCCCTCACTCCTCAGGGAGGACCTTCCCAGCCAGATGTCCCTCTTGATGTTTATCCACCACAGGTGGACGTGGGCCCAGCCCATCCACCTCCATCCCTCCTCTGTCCCTCCTACCAGTCTCCACGTGGCTGCTGCTTTAACCTGGTAGTGGTAGGACTTCCATTCCGCTTGATTTCAGGTGGTTCTGAATGATGGTTGTGTTGTAGTTTAGTTGTGATTTTGATGTGGTTGTGGGAGGAGAGGATACCGCGACTGACTACCTGCCACCCTGACCGGAAGTCTAAGGTATGTTTAAATAAGCTGTTCACGCCTAAGGCTAAGAAACTGTCTCTATTTGGGGTTGGCTTCTGCACAGCTGAAACTCAGGGAAAGATCATGCCTTCTAGTAGCAAAGGAGCTCCGTGTTTACAAGCCTCACAACTCCAGACCTCTGTGGGGGCTTCACAGGTGTGTTCTTGTAGATGCACAGACACAGTGGACAGAGCCTGCTGAAGGCCAAGATAAGTCTTTTACTAGAGAAGTTATGCCTGGCCAGTGTGGCTCAGTGGTTGAGCCTTGACCCATGCAGCGGGAGGTCTCTGGTTCAATTCCCAGTCAGGGCACACTCCCAGGTTGTGGGCCTGGTCCCGGGGTGGGGGGGTTGTTGATTTTATCTCTCTCTCATCAATGTTTCTTTCTCCCTCTTCCTTCCTCTCTCTCTGAGAATCAAGAAAAATAAAAAAAAAGAAGTTATATGGCTGGGGTGCCACTATCTACTTTGACGTATCAGGAATTTATGATCCGATGACCTAGAGGTTATTTTCCATAAAGCCCCAATTTTGTCTACACTGTACATCTTTGCCAGGGTTTGAGATCTTTACCCATTTTTATTGGAGCTGTTTGTAGTACAATCCTTTCTGTAATTTGAACAGAAATTTCTTATCAGATATTTGTCTTGCAAAAATTTTCCCCAGAGTGTGACTTTTTTTTTAAACAAGTGGTTTAAGTTTATAAAGTCGTGGTTGTGAGACTGGGGTGAAGCCAAATGTGAGGTGAGCCAAGGGGCCCAGAGGAAATGAGATGAGCCAGGGTGGGGGCTGGGCTGAGCAGGGACGGGAGCAGGTGCAGCCAGTCTGTGCGGAGCAGAAAAGGTGCCCAGACTGTTTCTGCAGCACAGTCTCAGGTGCCGATGTGAGTGAGCAGTTCCTGGGGGAACACCCTTCAGGAGCACGTCCTCAGGACTGGACACTGGATTTAGGGGTGCGCAACCTCTGTTGTCAGTTTACTTGAGCATTACGGGCTCTCAGGAGCAGAGCCAGTTCTTGCACCGAGGTCTTCCATCAACAAATGTAGTAAGTACAAAAATGAGACATTTCTTAGTAATAAAACACAGACCCTAAGAGGTTTGTTCCTTGTCCCAAAGGACACTGGTTGTAAATGACAGACCCAGGCTCAGATCCGTTTAGGAGACTAAAAGCACAGGAGTTTCCTGTATCAGAACTGCTGCCGTCGTCCACGCAGGTGCGAAAGTTAGAAAGGGAGCAATTGTAGGGTAAAGAATTCATAATATCCATGCCCCAGCCCCACTGTTAAGAGACCAAAGTGGGTGAGCAAAAAAAAAAAAAAAGACTTTTGTTGTTACCACAATAATCTAGGTGTTTGTTTTTTTAAGTAGCCCATGTTTTCCTCTAGAATTTTTCTCAAAATGAAAATGGCTGTTACAACTTATTTAAACAATACAAAAACATACAATTTGCTAAAACATTGTACCCCAAGTGGAAAAAACTGCTTTAGTATTAAGCACATACCCTTCCAGAGAGGTCTGTACACATGCACATTTACTTTCTCCTCTTTTCTGTGGATTTAATGTTCTCTTCTAAGTTCTCATGATGGGTGTCATACTTGCAAAATTTCAGCTCTTCTCTTTACTTAGTATGTGCACTGAGAATGCACACTTCTCTGTATGTTCCGTCTGTAGCCTTCTTATTGTTATTAGGTTCCAATTATTTTCTAACTCTAAATGTGATTTATTTTGGTGGTCAGGGTCAGGGTTGAGGGTCAGGGTTTAGGGACAGTGTCAGGGGAGAGGTCAGGATAAGAATCAAGGTTAGTGAAGAGGTCAGGAACAGAATCAGGATCAGGGTACAGGATAGGGTTAGGATACAAATTAGAGATAGGGTACGAGAACTGGTTAAGGTACGAGTATGGGATAAGGTATGAAATGGGGTACGGGTTAGGCTACAGTATAGGGGAAAGGGTAGGGGAAGGGTTAGGGTTAGGGTTAGAGTACGGGTACGGGTTAGGGAACGGGTACGGGTTAGGGTACGGGTTAGGGTACGGGTACGGGTTAGTGCACGGGTTAGGGTACGGGTATGGGTTAGGGTATGGGTTAGGGTACGGGTTAGGGTTAGGGTACGGGTTAGGGTAGGGGTTAGGGTTAGGGTACGGGTTAGGGTTAGGGTACGGGTTAGGGTACGGGTTAGGGTACGGGTTAGGGTACGGGTTAGGGTACGGGTTAGGGTTAGGGTACGGGTTAGGGTTAGGGTACGGGTTAGGGTACGGGTTAGGGTTAGGGTACGGGTTAGGGTACGGGTTAGGGTACGGGTTAGGGTTAGGGTACGGGTTAGGGTTAGGGTACGGGTTAGGGTTAGGGTACGGGTTAGGTTACGGTTTAGGGTACGGGTTAGGGTACGGGTTAGGGTTAGGGTACGGGTTAGGGTCCGGGTTAGGGTTAGGGTACGGGTTAGGGTACGGGTTAGGGTTAGGGTACGGGTTAGGGTTAGGGTACGGGTTAGGGTTAGGGTACGGGTTAGGGTTAGGGTTAGGGTACGGGTTAGGGTTAGGGTACGGGTTAGGGTTAGGGTACGGGTTAGGGTACGGGTTAGGGTACGGGTTAGGGTTAGGGTTAGGGTTAGGGTTAGGGTTAGGGTTAGGGTACGGGTTAGGGTTAGGGTTAGGGTTAGGGTTAGGGTTAGGGTTAGGGTTAGGGTTAGGGTTAGGGTTAGGGTACGGGTTAGGGTACGGGTTAGGGTACGGGTTAGGGTACGGGTTAGGGTTAGGGTACGGGTTAGGGTTAGGGTACGGGTTAGGGTTAGGGTACGGGTTAGGGTTAGGGTTAGGGTACGGGTTAGGGTTAGGGTACGGGTTAGGGTTAGGGTACGGGTTAGGGTACGGGTTAGGGTACGGGTTAGGGTTAGGGTTAGGGTACGGGTACGGGATAGGGTACGGGTACGGGTTAGGGATAGGGTTAGGGTTAGGGTACGGGTACGGGTTAGGGTACGGGTTAGGGTTAGGGTACGGGTTAGGGTTAGGGTACGGGTTAGGGTACGGGTTAGGGTTAGGGTACGGGTTAGGGTTAGGGTTAGGGTACGGGTTAGGGTTAGGTTACGGGTTAGGGTTAGGGTACGGGTTAGGGTTAGGGTACGGGTTAGGGTTAGGGTACGGGTTAGGGTACGGGTTAGGGTACGGGTTAGGGTTAGGGTTAGGGTTAGGGTTAGGGTACGGGTTAGGGTACGGGTTAGGGTTAGGGTACGGGTTAGGGTTAGGGTACGGGTTAGGGTTAGGGTACGGGTTAGGGTTAGGGTTAGGGTTAGGGTTAGGGTACGGGTTAGGGTTAGGGTTAGGGTACGGGTTAGGGTACGGGTTAGGGTACGGGTTAGGGTACGGGTTAGGGTTAGGGTTAGGGTTAGGGTACGGGTTAGGGTTAGGGTACGGGTTAGGGTTAGGGTACGGGTTAGGGTTAGGGTTAGGGTTAGGGTTAGGGTTAGGGTACGGGTTAGGGTTAGGGTACGGGTTAGGGTTAGGGTACGGGTTAGGGTACGGGTTAGGGTTAGGGTTAGGGTTAGGGTACGGGTTAGGCTACGGGTTAGGGTACGGGTTAGGGTTAGGGTTAGGGTTAGGGTTAGGGTTAGGGTTAGGGTTAGGGTACGGGTTAGGGTTAGGGTACGGGTTAGGGTACGGGTTAGGGTTAGGGTTAGGGTTAGGGTACGGGTTAGGGTTAGGGTTAGGGTTAGGGTTAGGGTTAGGGTTAGGGTACGGGTTAGGGTTAGGGTTAGGGTACGGGTTAGGGTTAGGGTTAGGGTTAGGGTTAGGGTTAGGGTTAGGGTTAGGGTTAGGGTTAGGGTTAGGGTTAGGGTTAGGGTACGGGTTAGGGTTAGGGTTAGGGTTAGGGTTAGGGTTAGGGTTAGGGTACGGGTTAGGGTTAGGGTTAGGGTTAGGGTTAGGGTTAGGGTTAGGGTACGGGTTAGGGTTAGGGTTAGGGTACGGGTTAGGGTTAGGGTTAGGGTACGGGTTAGGGTACGGGTTAGGGTACGGGTTAGGGTACGGGTTAGGGTTAGGGTTAGGGTTAGGGTTAGGGTTAGGGTACGGGTTAGGGTACGGGTTAGGGTTAGGGTTAGGGTACGGGTTAGGGTTAGGGTTAGGGTTAGGGTTAGGGTTAGGGTTAGGGTTAGGGTACGGGTTAGGGTTAGGGTTAGGGTACGGGTTAGGGTTAGGGTTAGGGTACGGGTTAGGGTACGGGTTAGGGTACGGGTTAGGGTACGGGTTAGGGTTAGGGTTAGGGTTAGGGTTAGGGTTAGGGTTAGGGTTAGGGTTAGGGTTAGGGTTAGGGTACGGGTTAGGGTTAGGGTTAGGGTTAGGGTACGGGTTAGGGTACGGGTTAGGGTACGGGTTAGGGTTAGGGTTAGGGTTAGGGTTAGGGTTAGGGTTAGGGTTAGGGTTAGGGTTAGGGTTAGGGTTAGGGTTAGGGTTAGGGTTAGGGTTAGGGTTAGGGTACGGGTTAGGGTACGGGTTAGGGTACGGGTTAGGGTTAGGGTTAGGGTTAGGGTTAGGGTTAGGGTTAGGGTTAGGGTTAGGGTTAGGGTTAGGGTTAGGGTACGGGTTAGGGTACGGGTTAGGGTACGGGTTAGGGTACGGGTTAGGGTACGGGTTAGGGTTAGGGTTAGGGTTAGGGTTAGGGTTAGGGTTAGGGTTAGGGTTAGGGTTAGGGTTAGGGTACGGGTTAGGGTACGGGTTAGGGTACGGGTTAGGGTACGGGTTAGGGTTAGGGTTAGGGTTAGGGTTAGGGTTAGGGTTAGGGTTAGGGTTAGGGTACGGGTTAGGGTACGGGTTAGGGTACGGGTTAGGGTACGGGTTAGGGTTAGGGTACGGGTTAGGGTACGGGTTAGGGTACGGGTTAGGGTACGGGTTAGGGTACGGGTTAGGGTTAGGGTACGGGTTAGGGTTAGGGTACGGGTTAGGGTTAGGGTACGGGTTAGGGTTAGGGTACGGGTTAGGGTTAGGGTACGGGTTAGGGTTAGGGTACGGGTTAGGGTTAGGGTTAGGGTTAGGGTTAGGGTTAGGGTACGGGTTAGGGTACGGGTTAGGGTACGGGTTAGGGTTAGGGTACGGGTTAGGGTTAGGGTTAGGGTACGGGTTAGGGTTAGGGTACGGGTTAGGGTTAGGGTACGGGTTAGGGTTAGGGTACGGGTTAGGGTTAGGGTACGGGTTAGGGTACGGGTACGGGTTAGGGTTAGGGTTAGGGTACGGGTACGGGTTAGGGTTAGGGTTAGGGTACGGGTTAGGGTTAGGGTTAGGGTTAGGGTTAGGGTACGGGTTAGGGTACGGGTTAGGGTACGGGTTAGGGTTAGGGTTAGGGTACGGGTTAGGGTTAGGGTTAGGGTTAGGGTTAGGGTTAGGGTACGGGTTAGGGTACGGGTTAGGGTACGGGTTAGGGTTAGGGTTAGGGTTAGGGTTAGGGTTAGGGTTAGGGTTAGGGTTAGGGTTAGGGTACGGGTACGGGTTAGGGTTAGGGTTAGGGTACGGGTTAGGGTTAGGGTTAGGGTTAGGGTACGGGTTAGGGTTAGGGTTAGGGTACGGGTTAGGGTTAGGGTTAGGGTACGGGTTAGGGTTAGGGTTAGGGTACGGGTTAGGGTTAGGGTACGGGTTAGGGTTAGGGTACGGGTTAGGGTTAGGGTTAGGGTACGGGTTAGGGTTAGGGTTAGGGTACGGGTTAGGGTTAGGGTACGGGTTAGGGTTAGGGTACGGGTTAGGGTTAGGGTACGGGTTAGGGTTAGGGTACGGGTTAGGGTTAGGGTACGGGTTAGGGTTAGGGTTAGGGTACGGGTTAGGGTTAGGGTACGGGTTAGGGTTAGGGTTAGGGTTAGGGTTAGGGTACGGGTTAGGGTTAGGGTACGGGTTAGGGTACGGGTTAGGGTACGGGTTAGGGTACGGGTTAGGGTACGGGTTAGGGTTAGGGTACGGGTTAGGGTACGGGTTAGGGTTAGGGTACGGGTTAGGGTACGGGTTAGGGTACGGGTTAGGGTACGGGTTAGGGTTAGGGTACGGGTTAGGGTTAGGGTTAGGGTTAGGGTACGGGTTAGGGTACGGGTTAGGGTACGGGTTAGGGTTAGGGTACGGGTTAGGGTTAGGGTTAGGGTTAGGGTACGGGTTAGGGTTAGGGTTAGGGTTAGGGTTAGGGTTAGGGTACGGGTTAGGGTTAGGGTTAGGGTTAGGGTTAGGGTTAGGGTTAGGGTTAGGGTTAGGGTTAGGGTTAGGGTTAGGGTTAGGGTTAGGGTTAGGGTTAGGGTACGGGTTAGGGTTAGGGTTAGGGTTAGGGTTAGGGTTAGGGTTAGGGTACGGGTTAGGGTTAGGGTTAGGGTTAGGGTTAGGGTTAGGGTTAGGGTTAGGGTTAGGGTACGGGTTAGGGTTAGGGTACGGGTTAGGGTTAGGGTTAGGGTTAGGGTTAGGGTTAGGGTTAGGGTACGGGTTAGGGTTAGGGTACGGGTTAGGGTTAGGGTACGGGTTAGGGTTAGGGTTAGGGTTAGGGTACGGGTTAGGGTTAGGGTACGGGTTAGGGTTAGGGTTAGGGTACGGGTTAGGGTTAGGGTTAGGGTTAGGGTTAGGGTTAGGGTTAGGGTTAGGGTTAGGGTACGGGTTAGGGTTAGGGTTAGGGTTAGGGTTAGGGTTAGGGTTAGGGTTAGGGTTAGGGTTAGGGTTAGGGTACGGGTTAGGGTTAGGGTTAGGGTTAGGGTACGGGTTAGGGTTAGGGTACGGGTTAGGGTTAGGGTTAGGGTTAGGGTTAGGGTTAGGGTACGGGTTAGGGTTAGGGTTAGGGTTAGGGTTAGGGTACGGGTTAGGGTTAGGGTTAGGGTTAGGGTACGGGTTAGGGTTAGGGTTAGGGTTAGGGTACGGGTTAGGGTTAGGGTTAGGGTTAGGGTTAGGGTACGGGTTAGGGTACGGGTTAGGGTTAGGGTACGGGTTAGGGTACGGGTTAGGGTACGGGTTAGGGTTAGGGTACGGGTTAGGGTTAGGGTACGGGTTAGGGTTAGGGTTAGGGTTAGGGTTAGGGTTAGGGTACGGGTTAGGGTACGGGTTAGGGTTAGGGTACGGGTTAGGGTACGGGTTAGGGTACGGGTTAGGGTACGGGTTAGGGTTAGGGTTAGGGTTAGGGTTAGGGTTAGGGTTAGGGTTAGGGTACGGGTTAGGGTTAGGGTACGGGTTAGGGTACGGGTTAGGGTACGGGTTAGGGTTAGGGTACGGGTTAGGGTACGGGTTAGGGTTAGGGTACGGGTTAGGGTTAGGGTTAGGGTTAGGGTACGGGTTAGGGTTAGGGTACGGGTTAGGGTACGGGTTAGGGTTAGGGTACGGGTTAGGGTTAGGGTACGGGTTAGGGTTAGGGTACGGGTTAGGGTTAGGGTTAGGGTTAGGGTTAGGGTTAGGGTTAGGGTTAGGGTACGGGTTAGGGTTAGGGTACGGGTTAGGGTTAGGGTACGGGTTAGGGTACGGGTTAGGGTTAGGGTACGGGTTAGGGTTAGGGTACGGGTTAGGGTTAGGGTACGGGTTAGGGTTAGGGTTAGGGTTAGGGTTAGGGTTAGGGTACGGGTTAGGGTTAGGGTTAGGGTACGGGTTAGGGTTAGGGTTAGGGTACGGGTTAGGGTTAGGGTTAGGGTACGGGTTAGGGTTAGGGTTAGGGTACGGGTTAGGGTTAGGGTTAGGGTACGGGTTAGGGTTAGGGTTAGGGTACGGGTTAGGGTTAGGGTTAGGGTACGGGTTAGGGTTAGGGTTAGGGTACGGGTTAGGGTTAGGGTTAGGGTACGGGTTAGGGTTAGGGTACGGGTTAGGGTTAGGGTACGGGTTAGGGTTAGGGTACGGGTTAGGGTTAGGGTACGGGTTAGGGTTAGGGTTAGGGTTAGGGTTAGGGTACGGGTTAGGGTACGGGTTAGGGTTAGGGTTAGGGTTAGGGTTAGGGTTAGGGTTAGGGTACGGGTTAGGGTACGGGTTAGGGTTAGGGTTAGGGTTAGGGTTAGGGTTAGGGTTAGGGTTAGGGTTAGGGTACGGGTTAGGGTACGGGTTAGGGTTAGGGTTAGGGTTAGGGTTAGGGTTAGGGTTAGGGTTAGGGTTAGGGTTAGGGTTAGGGTTAGGGTTAGGGTTAGGGTTAGGGTACGGGTTAGGGTACGGGTTAGGGTTAGGGTTAGGGTTAGGGTTAGGGTTAGGGTTAGGGTACGGGTTAGGGTTAGGGTTAGGGTACGGGTTAGGGTTAGGGTTAGGGTTAGGGTTAGGGTTAGGGTACGGGTTAGGGTACGGGTTAGGGTTAGGGTTAGGGTACGGGTTAGGGTTAGGGTTAGGGTTAGGGTACGGGTTAGGGTACGGGTTAGGGTACGGGTTAGGGTTAGGGTTAGGGTTAGGGTTAGGGTTAGGGTACGGGTTAGGGTACGGGTTAGGGTTAGGGTACGGGTTAGGGTACGGGTTAGGGTTAGGGTTAGGGTACGGGTTAGGGTACGGGTTAGGGTTAGGGTTAGGGTTAGGGTACGGGTTAGGGTACGGGTTAGGGTACGGGTTAGGGTACGGGTTAGGGTTAGGGTTAGGGTTAGGGTACGGGTTAGGGTACGGGTTAGGGTACGGGTTAGGGTTAGGGTTAGGGTACGGGTTAGGGTTAGGGTACGGGTTAGGGTTAGGGTACGGGTTAGGGTTAGGGTTAGGGTTAGGGTACGGGTTAGGGTTAGGGTACGGGTTAGGGTTAGGGTACGGGTTAGGGTTAGGGTACGGGTTAGGGTTAGGGTTAGGGTTAGGGTACGGGTTAGGGTTAGGGTACGGGTTAGGGTTAGGGTTAGGGTTAGGGTACGGGTTAGGGTTAGGGTACGGGTTAGGGTTAGGGTTAGGGTTAGGGTACGGGTTAGGGTACGGGTTAGGGTTAGGGTTAGGGTTAGGGTTAGGGTTAGGGTTAGGGTACGGGTTAGGGTTAGGGTTAGGGTTAGGGTTAGGGTTAGGGTTAGGGTACGGGTTAGGGTTAGGGTACGGGTTAGGGTTAGGGTTAGGGTTAGGGTTAGGGTACGGGTTAGGGTTAGGGTACGGGTTAGGGTTAGGGTACGGGTTAGGGTTAGGGTTAGGGTACGGGTTAGGGTTAGGGTTAGGGTTAGGGTACGGGTTAGGGTACGGGTTAGGGTTAGGGTTAGGGTACGGGTTAGGGTTAGGGTTAGGGTTAGGGTTAGGGTTAGGGTACGGGTTAGGGTACGGGTTAGGGTACGGGTTAGGGTTAGGGTTAGGGTACGGGTTAGGGTTAGGGTACGGGTTAGGGTTAGGGTACGGGTTAGGGTTAGGGTTAGGGTTAGGGTTAGGGTTAGGGTACGGGTTAGGGTTAGGGTTAGGGTTAGGGTTAGGGTACGGGTTAGGGTTAGGGTTAGGGTTAGGGTTAGGGTACGGGTTAGGGTTAGGGTTAGGGTTAGGGTTAGGGTTAGGGTTAGGGTTAGGGTACGGGTTAGGGTTAGGGTTAGGGTTAGGGTACGGGTTAGGGTTAGGGTTAGGGTTAGGGTTAGGGTACGGGTTAGGGTTAGGGTTAGGGTTAGGGTTAGGGTTAGGGTTAGGGTACGGGTTAGGGTACGGGTTAGGGTTAGGGTTAGGGTACGGGTTAGGGTTAGGGTTAGGGTTAGGGTACGGGTTAGGGTACGGGTTAGGGTTAGGGTACGGGTTAGGGTTAGGGTACGGGTTAGGGTTAGGGTACGGGTTAGGGTTAGGGTACGGGTTAGGGTTAGGGTACGGGTTAGGGTTAGGGTACGGGTTAGCGTTAGGGTTAGGGTTAGGGTACGGGTTAGGGTTAGGGTACGGGTTAGGGTTAGGGTACGGGTTAGGGTTAGGGTACGGGTTAGGGTACGGGTTAGGGTACGGGTTAGGGTTAGGGTACGGGTTAGGGTACGGGTTAGGGTACGGGTTAGGGTTAGGGTTAGGGTTAGGGTACGGGTTAGGGTACGGGTTAGGGTACGGGTTAGGGTACGGGTTAGGGTACGGGTTAGGGTACGGGTTAGGGTACGGGTTAGGGTACGGGTTAGGGTTAGGGTTAGGGTACGGGTTAGGGTACGGGTTAGGGTACGGGTTAGGGTTAGGGTTAGGGTTAGGGTTAGGGTTAGGGTTAGGGTTAGGGTTAGGTTAGGGTACGGGTTAGGGTACGGGTTAGGGTACGGGTTAGGGTTAGGGTACGGGTTAGGGTTAGGGTACGGGTTAGGGTACGGGTTAGGGTTAGGGTTAGGGTACGGGTTAGGGTTAGGGTTAGGGTTAGGGTTAGGGTTAGGGTTAGGGTTAGGGTTAGGGTTAGGGTTAGGGTACGGGTTAGGGTACGGGTTAGGGTACGGGTTAGGGTTAGGGTACGGGTTAGGGTTAGGGTACGGGTTAGGGTTAGGGTACGGGTTAGGGTTAGGGTTAGGGTACGGGTTAGGGTTAGGGTTAGGGTTAGGGTTAGGGTTAGGGTTAGGGTTAGGGTTAGGGTTAGGGTACGGGTTAGGGTTAGGGTACGGGTTAGGGTTAGGGTTAGGGTTAGGGTTAGGGTACGGGTTAGGGTTAGGGTACGGGTTAGGGTTAGGGTTAGGGTTAGGGTTAGGGTTAGGGTTAGGGTTAGGGTTAGGGTACGGGTTAGGGTTAGGGTACGGGTTAGGGTTAGGGTACGGGTTAGGGTTAGGGTTAGGGTACGGGTTAGGGTTAGGGTACGGGTTAGGGTTAGGGTACGGGTTAGGGTACGGGTTAGGGTACGGGTTAGGGTACGGGTTAGGGTACGGGTTAGGGTTAGGGTTAGGGTTAGGGTACGGGTTAGGGTACGGGTTAGGGTTAGGGTTAGGGTTAGGGTACGGGTTAGGGTTAGGGTACGGGTTAGGGTTAGGGTTAGGGTTAGGGTTAGGGTACGGGTTAGGGTACGGGTTAGGGTACGGGTTAGGGTTAGGGTTAGGGTTAGGGTTAGGGTACGGGTTAGGGTTAGGGTTAGGGTACGGGTTAGGGTACGGGTTAGGGTACGGGTTAGGGTACGGGTTAGGGTACGGGTTAGGGTTACGGGTTAGGGTACGGGTTAGGGTACGGGTTAGGGTTAGGGTTAGGGTAGGGTTAGGGTACGGGTTAGGGTACGGGTTAGGGTACGGGTTAGGGTTAGGGTTAGGGTTAGGGTTAGGGTTAGGGTTAGGGTTAGGGTTAGGGTTAGGGTTAGGGTTAGGGTTAGGGTTAGGGTTAGGGTTAGGGTTAGGGTTAGGGTTAGGGTTAGGGTTAGGGTTAGGGTTAGGGTTAGGGTTAGGGTTAGGGTTAGGGTTAGGGTTAGGGTTAGGGTTAGGGTTAGGGTTAGGGTTAGGGTTAGGGTTAGGGTTAGGGTTAGGGTTAGGGTTAGGGTTAGGGTTAGGGTTAGGGTTAGGGTTAGGGTTAGGGTTAGGGTTAGGGTTAGGGTTAGGGTTAGGGTTAGGGTTAGGGTTAGGGTTAGGGTTAGGGTTAGGGTTAGGGTTAGGGTTAGGGTTAGGGTTAGGGTTAGGGTTAGGGTTAGGGTTAGGGTTAGGGTTAGGGTTAGGGTTAGGGTTAGGGTTAGGGTTAGGGTTAGGGTTAGGGTTAGGGTTAGGGTTAGGGTTAGGGTTAGGGTTAGGGTTAGGGTTAGGGTTAGGGTTAGGGTTAGGGTTAGGGTTAGGGTTAGGGTTAGGGTTAGGGTTAGGGTTAGGGTTAGGGTTAGGGTTAGGGTTAGGGTTAGGGTTAGGGTTAGGGTTAGGGTTAGGGTTAGGGTTAGGGTTAGGGTTAGGGTTAGGGTTAGGGTTAGGGTTAGGGTTAGGGTTAGGGTTAGGGTTAGGGTTAGGGTTAGGGTTAGGGTTAGGGTTAGGGTTAGGGTTAGGGTTAGGGTTAGGGTTAGGGTTAGGGTTAGGGTTAGGGTTAGGGTTAGGGTTAGGGTTAGGGTTAGGGTTAGGGTTAGGGTTAGGGTTAGGGTTAGGGTTAGGGTTAGGGTTAGGGTTAGGGTTAGGGTTAGGGTTAGGGTTAGGGTTAGGGTTAGGGTTAGGGTTAGGGTTAGGGTTAGGGTTAGGGTTAGGGTTAGGGTTAGGGTTAGGGTTAGGGTTAGGGTTAGGGTTAGGGTTAGGGTTAGGGTTAGGGTTAGGGTTAGGGTTAGGGTTAGGGTTAGGGTTAGGGTTAGGGTTAGGGTTAGGGTTAGGGTTAGGGTTAGGGTTAGGGTTAGGGTTAGGGTTAGGGTTAGGGTTAGGGTTAGGGTTAGGGTTAGGGTTAGGGTTAGGGTTAGGGTTAGGGTTAGGGTTAGGGTTAGGGTTAGGGTTAGGGTTAGGGTTAGGGTTAGGGTTAGGGTTAGGGTTAGGGTTAGGGTTAGGGTTAGGGTTAGGGTTAGGGTTAGGGTTAGGGTTAGGGTTAGGGTTAGGGTTAGGGTTAGGGTTAGGGTTAGGGTTAGGGTTAGGGTTAGGGTTAGGGTTAGGGTTAGGGTTAGGGTTAGGGTTAGGGTTAGGGTTAGGGTTAGGGTTAGGGTTAGGGTTAGGGTTAGGGTTAGGGTTAGGGTTAGGGTTAGGGTTAGGGTTAGGGTTAGGGTTAGGGTTAGGGTTAGGGTTAGGGTTAGGGTTAGGGTTAGGGTTAGGGTTAGGGTTAGGGTTAGGGTTAGGGTTAGGGTTAGGGTTAGGGTTAGGGTTAGGGTTAGGGTTAGGGTTAGGGTTAGGGTTAGGGTTAGGGTTAGGGTTAGGGTTAGGGTTAGGGTTAGGGTTAGGGTTAGGGTTAGGGTTAGGGTTAGGGTTAGGGTTAGGGTTAGGGTTAGGGTTAGGGTTAGGGTTAGGGTTAGGGTTAGGGTTAGGGTTAGGGTTAGGGTTAGGGTTAGGGTTAGGGTTAGGGTTAGGGTTAGGGTTAGGGTTAGGGTTAGGGTTAGGGTTAGGGTTAGGGTTAGGGTTAGGGTTAGGGTTAGGGTTAGGGTTAGGGTTAGGGTTAGGGTTAGGGTTAGGGTTAGGGTTAGGGTTAGGGTTAGGGTTAGGGTTAGGGTTAGGGTTAGGGTTAGGGTTAGGGTTAGGGTTAGGGTTAGGGTTAGGGTTAGGGTTAGGGTTAGGGTTAGGGTTAGGGTTAGGGTTAGGGTTAGGGTTAGGGTTAGGGTTAGGGTTAGGGTTAGGGTTAGGGTTAGGGTTAGGGTTAGGGTTAGGGTTAGGGTTAGGGTTAGGGTTAGGGTTAGGGTTAGGGTTAGGGTTAGGGTTAGGGTTAGGGTTAGGGTTAGGGTTAGGGTTAGGGTTAGGGTTAGGGTTAGGGTTAGGGTTAGGGTTAGGGTTAGGGTTAGGGTTAGGGTTAGGGTTAGGGTTAGGGTTAGGGTTAGGGTTAGGGTTAGGGTTAGGGTTAGGGTTAGGGTTAGGGTTAGGGTTAGGGTTAGGGTTAGGGTTAGGGTTAGGGTTAGGGTTAGGGTTAGGGTTAGGGTTAGGGTTAGGGTTAGGGTTAGGGTTAGGGTTAGGGTTAGGGTTAGGGTTAGGGTTAGGGTTAGGGTTAGGGTTAGGGTTAGGGTTAGGGTTAGGGTTAGGGTTAGGGTTAGGGTTAGGGTTAGGGTTAGGGTTAGGGTTAGGGTTAGGGTTAGGGTTAGGGTTAGGGTTAGGGTTAGGGTTAGGGTTAGGGTTAGGGTTAGGGTTAGGGTTAGGGTTAGGGTTAGGGTTAGGGTTAGGGTTAGGGTTAGGGTTAGGGTTAGGGTTAGGGTTAGGGTTAGGGTTAGGGTTAGGGTTAGGGTTAGGGTTAGGGTTAGGGTTAGGGTTAGGGTTAGGGTTAGGGTTAGGGTTAGGGTTAGGGTTAGGGTTAGGGTTAGGGTTAGGGTTAGGGTTAGGGTTAGGGTTAGGGTTAGGGTTAGGGTTAGGGTTAGGGTTAGGGTTAGGGTTAGGGTTAGGGTTAGGGTTAGGGTTAGGGTTAGGGTTAGGGTTAGGGTTAGGGTTAGGGTTAGGGTTAGGGTTAGGGTTAGGGTTAGGGTTAGGGTTAGGGTTAGGGTTAGGGTTAGGGTTAGGGTTAGGGTTAGGGTTAGGGTTAGGGTTAGGGTTAGGGTTAGGGTTAGGGTTAGGGTTAGGGTTAGGGTTAGGGTTAGGGTTAGGGTTAGGGTTAGGGTTAGGGTTAGGGTTAGGGTTAGGGTTAGGGTTAGGGTTAGGGTTAGGGTTAGGGTTAGGGTTAGGGTTAGGGTTAGGGTTAGGGTTAGGGTTAGGGTTAGGGTTAGGGTTAGGGTTAGGGTTAGGGTTAGGGTTAGGGTTAGGGTTAGGGTTAGGGTTAGGGTTAGGGTTAGGGTTAGGGTTAGGGTTAGGGTTAGGGTTAGGGTTAGGGTTAGGGTTAGGGTTAGGGTTAGGGTTAGGGTTAGGGTTAGGGTTAGGGTTAGGGTTAGGGTTAGGGTTAGGGTTAGGGTTAGGGTTAGGGTTAGGGTTAGGGTTAGGGTTAGGGTTAGGGTTAGGGTTAGGGTTAGGGTTAGGGTTAGGGTTAGGGTTAGGGTTAGGGTTAGGGTTAGGGTTAGGGTTAGGGTTAGGGTTAGGGTTAGGGTTAGGGTTAGGGTTAGGGTTAGGGTTAGGGTTAGGGTTAGGGTTAGGGTTAGGGTTAGGGTTAGGGTTAGGGTTAGGGTTAGGGTTAGGGTTAGGGTTAGGGTTAGGGTTAGGGTTAGGGTTAGGGTTAGGGTTAGGGTTAGGGTTAGGGTTAGGGTTAGGGTTAGGGTTAGGGTTAGGGTTAGGGTTAGGGTTAGGGTTAGGGTTAGGGTTAGGGTTAGGGTTAGGGTTAGGGTTAGGGTTAGGGTTAGGGTTAGGGTTAGGGTTAGGGTTAGGGTTAGGGTTAGGGTTAGGGTTAGGGTTAGGGTTAGGGTTAGGGTTAGGGTTAGGGTTAGGGTTAGGGTTAGGGTTAGGGTTAGGGTTAGGGTTAGGGTTAGGGTTAGGGTTAGGGTTAGGGTTAGGGTTAGGGTTAGGGTTAGGGTTAGGGTTAGGGTTAGGGTTAGGGTTAGGGTTAGGGTTAGGGTTAGGGTTAGGGTTAGGGTTAGGGTTAGGGTTAGGGTTAGGGTTAGGGTTAGGGTTAGGGTTAGGGTTAGGGTTAGGGTTAGGGTTAGGGTTAGGGTTAGGGTTAGGGTTAGGGTTAGGGTTAGGGTTAGGGTTAGGGTTAGGGTTAGGGTTAGGGTTAGGGTTAGGGTTAGGGTTAGGGTTAGGGTTAGGGTTAGGGTTAGGGTTAGGGTTAGGGTTAGGGTTAGGGTTAGGGTTAGGGTTAGGGTTAGGGTTAGGGTTAGGGTTAGGGTTAGGGTTAGGGTTAGGGTTAGGGTTAGGGTTAGGGTTAGGGTTAGGGTTAGGGTTAGGGTTAGGGTTAGGGTTAGGGTTAGGGTTAGGGTTAGGGTTAGGGTTAGGGTTAGGGTTAGGGTTAGGGTTAGGGTTAGGGTTAGGGTTAGGGTTAGGGTTAGGGTTAGGGTTAGGGTTAGGGTTAGGGTTAGGGTTAGGGTTAGGGTTAGGGTTAGGGTTAGGGTTAGGGTTAGGGTTAGGGTTAGGGTTAGGGTTAGGGTTAGGGTTAGGGTTAGGGTTAGGGTTAGGGTTAGGGTTAGGGTTAGGGTTAGGGTTAGGGTTAGGGTTAGGGTTAGGGTTAGGGTTAGGGTTAGGGTTAGGGTTAGGGTTAGGGTTAGGGTTAGGGTTAGGGTTAGGGTTAGGGTTAGGGTTAGGGTTAGGGTTAGGGTTAGGGTTAGGGTTAGGGTTAGGGTTAGGGTTAGGGTTAGGGTTAGGGTTAGGGTTAGGGTTAGGGTTAGGGTTAGGGTTAGGGTTAGGGTTAGGGTTAGGGTTAGGGTTAGGGTTAGGGTTAGGGTTAGGGTTAGGGTTAGGGTTAGGGTTAGGGTTAGGGTTAGGGTTAGGGTTAGGGTTAGGGTTAGGGTTAGGGTTAGGGTTAGGGTTAGGGTTAGGGTTAGGGTTAGGGTTAGGGTTAGGGTTAGGGTTAGGGTTAGGGTTAGGGTTAGGGTTAGGGTTAGGGTTAGGGTTAGGGTTAGGGTTAGGGTTAGGGTTAGGGTTAGGGTTAGGGTTAGGGTTAGGGTTAGGGTTAGGGTTAGGGTTAGGGTTAGGGTTAGGGTTAGGGTTAGGGTTAGGGTTAGGGTTAGGGTTAGGGTTAGGGTTAGGGTTAGGGTTAGGGTTAGGGTTAGGGTTAGGGTTAGGGTTAGGGTTAGGGTTAGGGTTAGGGTTAGGGTTAGGGTTAGGGTTAGGGTTAGGGTTAGGGTTAGGGTTAGGGTTAGGGTTAGGGTTAGGGTTAGGGTTAGGGTTAGGGTTAGGGTTAGGGTTAGGGTTAGGGTTAGGGTTAGGGTTAGGGTTAGGGTTAGGGTTAGGGTTAGGGTTAGGGTTAGGGTTAGGGTTAGGGTTAGGGTTAGGGTTAGGGTTAGGGTTAGGGTTAGGGTTAGGGTTAGGGTTAGGGTTAGGGTTAGGGTTAGGGTTAGGGTTAGGGTTAGGGTTAGGGTTAGGGTTAGGGTTAGGGTTAGGGTTAGGGTTAGGGTTAGGGTTAGGGTTAGGGTTAGGGTTAGGGTTAGGGTTAGGGTTAGGGTTAGGGTTAGGGTTAGGGTTAGGGTTAGGGTTAGGGTTAGGGTTAGGGTTAGGGTTAGGGTTAGGGTTAGGGTTAGGGTTAGGGTTAGGGTTAGGGTTAGGGTTAGGGTTAGGGTTAGGGTTAGGGTTAGGGTTAGGGTTAGGGTTAGGGTTAGGGTTAGGGTTAGGGTTAGGGTTAGGGTTAGGGTTAGGGTTAGGGTTAGGGTTAGGGTTAGGGTTAGGGTTAGGGTTAGGGTTAGGGTTAGGGTTAGGGTTAGGGTTAGGGTTAGGGTTAGGGTTAGGGTTAGGGTTAGGGTTAGGGTTAGGGTTAGGGTTAGGGTTAGGGTTAGGGTTAGGGTTAGGGTTAGGGTTAGGGTTAGGGTTAGGGTTAGGGTTAGGGTTAGGGTTAGGGTTAGGGTTAGGGTTAGGGTTAGGGTTAGGGTTAGGGTTAGGGTTAGGGTTAGGGTTAGGGTTAGGGTTAGGGTTAGGGTTAGGGTTAGGGTTAGGGTTAGGGTTAGGGTTAGGGTTAGGGTTAGGGTTAGGGTTAGGGTTAGGGTTAGGGTTAGGGTTAGGGTTAGGGTTAGGGTTAGGGTTAGGGTTAGGGTTAGGGTTAGGGTTAGGGTTAGGGTTAGGGTTAGGGTTAGGGTTAGGGTTAGGGTTAGGGTTAGGGTTAGGGTTAGGGTTAGGGTTAGGGTTAGGGTTAGGGTTAGGGTTAGGGTTAGGGTTAGGGTTAGGGTTAGGGTTAGGGTTAGGGTTAGGGTTAGGGTTAGGGTTAGGGTTAGGGTTAGGGTTAGGGTTAGGGTTAGGGTTAGGGTTAGGGTTAGGGTTAGGGTTAGGGTTAGGGTTAGGGTTAGGGTTAGGGTTAGGGTTAGGGTTAGGGTTAGGGTTAGGGTTAGGGTTAGGGTTAGGGTTAGGGTTAGGGTTAGGGTTAGGGTTAGGGTTAGGGTTAGGGTTAGGGTTAGGGTTAGGGTTAGGGTTAGGGTTAGGGTTAGGGTTAGGGTTAGGGTTAGGGTTAGGGTTAGGGTTAGGGTTAGGGTTAGGGTTAGGGTTAGGGTTAGGGTTAGGGTTAGGGTTAGGGTTAGGGTTAGGGTTAGGGTTAGGGTTAGGGTTAGGGTTAGGGTTAGGGTTAGGGTTAGGGTTAGGGTTAGGGTTAGGGTTAGGGTTAGGGTTAGGGTTAGGGTTAGGGTTAGGGTTAGGGTTAGGGTTAGGGTTAGGGTTAGGGTTAGGGTTAGGGTTAGGGTTAGGGTTAGGGTTAGGGTTAGGGTTAGGGTTAGGGTTAGGGTTAGGGTTAGGGTTAGGGTTAGGGTTAGGGTTAGGGTTAGGGTTAGGGTTAGGGTTAGGGTTAGGGTTAGGGTTAGGGTTAGGGTTAGGGTTAGGGTTAGGGTTAGGGTTAGGGTTAGGGTTAGGGTTAGGGTTAGGGTTAGGGTTAGGGTTAGGGTTAGGGTTAGGGTTAGGGTTAGGGTTAGGGTTAGGGTTAGGGTTAGGGTTAGGGTTAGGGTTAGGGTTAGGGTTAGGGTTAGGGTTAGGGTTAGGGTTAGGGTTAGGGTTAGGGTTAGGGTTAGGGTTAGGGTTAGGGTTAGGGTTAGGGTTAGGGTTAGGGTTAGGGTTAGGGTTAGGGTTAGGGTTAGGGTTAGGGTTAGGGTTAGGGTTAGGGTTAGGGTTAGGGTTAGGGTTAGGGTTAGGGTTAGGGTTAGGGTTAGGGTTAGGGTTAGGGTTAGGGTTAGGGTTAGGGTTAGGGTTAGGGTTAGGGTTAGGGTTAGGGTTAGGGTTAGGGTTAGGGTTAGGGTTAGGGTTAGGGTTAGGGTTAGGGTTAGGGTTAGGGTTAGGGTTAGGGTTAGGGTTAGGGTTAGGGTTAGGGTTAGGGTTAGGGTTAGGGTTAGGGTTAGGGTTAGGGTTAGGGTTAGGGTTAGGGTTAGGGTTAGGGTTAGGGTTAGGGTTAGGGTTAGGGTTAGGGTTAGGGTTAGGGTTAGGGTTAGGGTTAGGGTTAGGGTTAGGGTTAGGGTTAGGGTTAGGGTTAGGGTTAGGGTTAGGGTTAGGGTTAGGGTTAGGGTTAGGGTTAGGGTTAGGGTTAGGGTTAGGGTTAGGGTTAGGGTTAGGGTTAGGGTTAGGGTTAGGGTTAGGGTTAGGGTTAGGGTTAGGGTTAGGGTTAGGGTTAGGGTTAGGGTTAGGGTTAGGGTTAGGGTTAGGGTTAGGGTTAGGGTTAGGGTTAGGGTTAGGGTTAGGGTTAGGGTTAGGGTTAGGGTTAGGGTTAGGGTTAGGGTTAGGGTTAGGGTTAGGGTTAGGGTTAGGGTTAGGGTTAGGGTTAGGGTTAGGGTTAGGGTTAGGGTTAGGGTTAGGGTTAGGGTTAGGGTTAGGGTTAGGGTTAGGGTTAGGGTTAGGGTTAGGGTTAGGGTTAGGGTTAGGGTTAGGGTTAGGGTTAGGGTTAGGGTTAGGGTTAGGGTTAGGGTTAGGGTTAGGGTTAGGGTTAGGGTTAGGGTTAGGGTTAGGGTTAGGGTTAGGGTTAGGGTTAGGGTTAGGGTTAGGGTTAGGGTTAGGGTTAGGGTTAGGGTTAGGGTTAGGGTTAGGGTTAGGGTTAGGGTTAGGGTTAGGGTTAGGGTTAGGGTTAGGGTTAGGGTTAGGGTTAGGGTTAGGGTTAGGGTTAGGGTTAGGGTTAGGGTTAGGGTTAGGGTTAGGGTTAGGGTTAGGGTTAGGGTTAGGGTTAGGGTTAGGGTTAGGGTTAGGGTTAGGGTTAGGGTTAGGGTTAGGGTTAGGGTTAGGGTTAGGGTTAGGGTTAGGGTTAGGGTTAGGGTTAGGGTTAGGGTTAGGGTTAGGGTTAGGGTTAGGGTTAGGGTTAGGGTTAGGGTTAGGGTTAGGGTTAGGGTTAGGGTTAGGGTTAGGGTTAGGGTTAGGGTTAGGGTTAGGGTTAGGGTTAGGGTTAGGGTTAGGGTTAGGGTTAGGGTTAGGGTTAGGGTTAGGGTTAGGGTTAGGGTTAGGGTTAGGGTTAGGGTTAGGGTTAGGGTTAGGGTTAGGGTTAGGGTTAGGGTTAGGGTTAGGGTTAGGGTTAGGGTTAGGGTTAGGGTTAGGGTTAGGGTTAGGGTTAGGGTTAGGGTTAGGGTTAGGGTTAGGGTTAGGGTTAGGGTTAGGGTTAGGGTTAGGGTTAGGGTTAGGGTTAGGGTTAGGGTTAGGGTTAGGGTTAGGGTTAGGGTTAGGGTTAGGGTTAGGGTTAGGGTTAGGGTTAGGGTTAGGGTTAGGGTTAGGGTTAGGGTTAGGGTTAGGGTTAGGGTTAGGGTTAGGGTTAGGGTTAGGGTTAGGGTTAGGGTTAGGGTTAGGGTTAGGGTTAGGGTTAGGGTTAGGGTTAGGGTTAGGGTTAGGGTTAGGGTTAGGGTTAGGGTTAGGGTTAGGGTTAGGGTTAGGGTTAGGGTTAGGGTTAGGGTTAGGGTTAGGGTTAGGGTTAGGGTTAGGGTTAGGGTTAGGGTTAGGGTTAGGGTTAGGGTTAGGGTTAGGGTTAGGGTTAGGGTTAGGGTTAGGGTTAGGGTTAGGGTTAGGGTTAGGGTTAGGGTTAGGGTTAGGGTTAGGGTTAGGGTTAGGGTTAGGGTTAGGGTTAGGGTTAGGGTTAGGGTTAGGGTTAGGGTTAGGGTTAGGGTTAGGGTTAGGGATAGGGTTAGGGTTAGGGTTAGGGTTAGGGTTAGGGTTAGGGTTAGGGTTAGGGTTAGGGTTAGGGTTAGGGTTAGGGTTAGGGTTAGGGTTAGGGTTAGGGTTAGGGTTAGGGTTAGGGTTAGGGTTAGGGTTAGGGTTAGGGTTAGGGTTAGGGTTAGGGTTAGGGTTAGGGTTAGGGTTAGGGTTAGGGTTAGGGTTAGGGTTAGGGTTAGGGTTAGGGTTAGGGTTAGGGTTAGGGTTAGGGTTAGGGTTAGGGTTAGGGTTAGGGTTAGGGTTAGGGTTAGGGTTAGGGTTAGGGTTAGGGTTAGGGTTAGGGTTAGGGTTAGGGTTAGGGTTAGGGTTAGGGTTAGGGTTAGGGTTAGGGTTAGGGTTAGGGTTAGGGTTAGGGTTAGGGTTAG